>JAJUWZ010000095.1:0-18762 GCA_021462335.1 Ovibos moschatus | reverse complement strand
TTAGGCACCGGCATCGATTGGAGAGGAATCCCGAGGGGCCCCCTAGCAACTCGATTGGGGATTGGCCTTTCCTGAGGTCACCAGAGCGGGTCCCTGAGGTCCCCATTGTAACGCGAGAGATCCTGCCAAAACTTGAGAAAATCCAGGAGGTTCTCCCCTCCAGGCGAAATGAGGCCCATTTCCACTGCGGCGTCTCGAGGCTAATCACAAGTAACCTCTTGAGCTTCGAAAGGGTCCTGCACACCCTTGCTGCAACTCAAGAAGTTCCCCGATATACCCGTCTCCCCTTGAGAGGAAGCACGAGGGACACGCCCACATCCAGAGGAGCCCCGGTTCCGCCTCGTACCTCGAGATGAGGGATCCTTTCCCTGCTTCGTCGGGAAAGAATTTCCGGCGTTCCCGACGCATCTCAAGTGGAGGCGCGCTAAACGGGAAAGGTGAGAGGAATTCCAGCGTCGTGCCACCACTCAGAGACCCCCAGATGTCTCAGTCCATTCCAGCGGAACCTGTTTTCCGTGCACTGCCTCGTCTTTTCACACCAAGGATCGACTCACACCATGGTGGCACGTGGGACAGCCCTGTGGGAAATTCTCATGTGAAAGCCTAGAGTGCGGCCACTGATCCCTTGATCCACGTAACCAGAAGCGAGACATTGCTGCTACAGCTCGGGAGGAAAGCGGACATGCTTGCCCCCACTCGAGATGAGGACTGACTCCCCTGTGGAGAATCCAGAATTACCCAAGATTCATGTCAGCACTGGAGAGGAATCCTCAGGTTCCGGTCCAGAGTCCACACAAGGTCTAAGGCCCCAGCATCGACTGGAGAGGTATCCCGAGGGGACCCCTAGCAACTCTAATGGGGATGGCCTTTCCTGAGGCGACCAGAGCGGTTCCTGAGGACCCGTCATAACTCGAGGTCACGTGCCGAAACTCGAGAAAATCCAGGAGGTTCTCCCATCCAGGCGAGATGAGGCCCATTTCCGCTGAGGTGTTTCGAGGCTAATCACACCTAACCTCTGGAACTTCGAAAGGGTCCTTCACACCCTTGCTGCAAATCAAGAAGTTCCCCGACATACCCATCTCCACTCGAGAGGAAGCACGAGTGTCCTGCCCATATCCAAGGAGCCCCGTTTCCGACTGGTAGCTCGAAATGAGGGATCCTTTCACTGCTCCATTTGGAAAGAATTCCCGGCGTTCCCGTTGCATCTCAAGAGGAGGCACTCTCAACAGGAAAGGCGAGAGGAACTCCAGGGTCGTGCTACCATTCCAAGAGTCCCCCAGATATCTCAGTCCATTCCAGAGGAACCTGTTTTCCTTGCACTTGCTCGTCTTTCACGCTGAGGATCGACTCACACCACGGTGGCTCGTGGGACAGCCCTGTGGGAAAGCCTCAAGGGAAAGCCACAGATCCCTTGATCCACCCGACGGGAAGCGTGACACTGCTGCTACAGCTCGGGAGGAAAGTGCACTTGCATGACCCCACTCGAGACGAGGACTGACTCCCCTGGGGAAACTCCTGAGGTACTCCAAGATCCATGTCAGCACCGGAGAGGAATCCTCAGATTCCAGCCCCGACTCCACACAAGGTCTTATGCCCCGGGATCGAAGGGAGATTAATCCCTAGAGGCCCCTTAGCAACTCGCAAGGGAACTGGCCTTTCCTGAGGCCACCAGAGCGTGTCCCTGAGATCCCCGTCCTAACTAGAGAGCATCTGCCGAAACTCGAGAAAATCGAGGAAGTACTCCCCTCCAGGCGAGATGAGGCCCATTTCCGATGAGGTGTCTCAAGGCAAATCACACTAATCTCTGGAACTTCGAAAGGGTCCTTCCCACCCTTGCTTCAACTCAAGAAGTTCCGCGACAGACCCTTTTCCACACGAGAGGAAGCACGAGGGTCCCGCCCACATCCAGAGGAGCCCCGTTTCCGCCTCATAGCTCAAGATGAGGGTCCTTTCCCTGCTTTGTTGGGAAAGAATTCCCGGCGTTCCTGTCGCAACTAAAGAGGAGGCACTCTCAACAGGAAAGGCGAGAGGAACTCCAGGGTCGTGCCACCATTCCGAGTCCCCCGGATGTCTCAGAACATTCCAGAGGAACCTGTTTTCCCTGCACTGGCTCATCTTGCACGCCGAGGATGGTCTGACACTACGGTGGCACGTGGGACAGCCCTGTGGGAAAGCCTCGAGGGAAAGCCACAGATCCCTTGATCCACGGGATGGGAAGCTTGACACTGCTGCTACAGCTCGGGAGGAAAGCACACGTGCATGCCCCCACTCGAGACGAGGCCTGACTCCCCTGGGGATACTACAGAAGTACCCCAAGATCCATGTTGGCACTGGCAGGAATCCTCAGGTTCCGTCCCCGACTCCACACAAGGTCTTAGGCCCCGGCATGGACAGGAGAAGAATCCCGAGGGGCCCCATAGCAACTCACATGGAGACTGGCCGTTGCTGAGGCCAACAGAGCGGGTCCCTGAGGTCCACGTCGTAACTCGAGAACACCTGCCGCAACTCGAGAAAATCCAGGAGGTTCTCCCCTCCAGGTGAGATGAGGCCCATTTCCGCTGAGGAGCCTCGAGGCTGATCACACCTAATCTCTAGAACTTCGAAAGGATCATTCACACCCTTGCTGTAACTCAAGAAATTCCCCGACATACCCGTCGCCACTCGAGAGGTAGCACGAGGGTCCCGCACACATCCAGAGGAGCCCCGTTTCCGCCTTATAGCTCGAGATGAAGGATCCTTTCCCTGCTTCGTCAGGAAAGAATTTCCCGCGTTCCCGTCGCATCTCAAGAGTAGGCGCTCTCAACAGAAAAGCCTAGAGGAACTTCAGGGTCGGGCCACAATTCCAAGAGTCCCAGTGATGTGTCAGGCCATTCAGAGGAACCACTTTTCCCTTCACTGGCTCGTCTGTCACGCCGAGAATCGACTCACACCATGGTGGCACGTTGCACAGCACTGTGGGTCAGCCCTGTGGGAAAGCTTCGTGGGAAAGCCTTGATGGAAAGCCACAGATCCCTTGATCCACGTGACGGGAAGCGTGACACTGGTGCTACAGCCAGGGAGGAAAGCGCTCATGCATGCACCCACTTGAGACGAGGCCTGACTCCCCTGGGGAGACTCCAGAAGTACCCCCAGATCCATGTCAGCACTGGAGAGGAATCCTCAGGTTCTGGCCCAGACTCCACACAAGGTCTTAGGCCTGGCATCGAAGGGAGAGGAATCCCGAGATGCACCCTAGCAACTCGCATGTGGACTGGCTTTTTCCTGAGACCACCAGAGCTGGTCCCTGAGGTCCCCGTCGTAACTCGATGCACCTGCCGCACCTCGAGAAAATCCAGGAAGATCTCCCCTCCAGGCGTGATGAGGCCCATTTCCGCTGAGGGGTCCAGAGGCTAATCACACCTAACCTCTGGAATTTCTAAACGTACCTTCACACCCTTGCTGCAACTCAAGAAGTTCCCCGAAATACCCGTCTCCACTCAAGAGTCAGCACGAGGGTCCCGCCCACATCGAGAGGAGCCCGGTTTCCGCCTCGTAGCTTGAGATGAGGGATCATTTCCCTGCTTCGTCGGGAAAGAATTACCGGCTTTCCCGTCGCATCTCAAGAGGAGGCGCTCTCAACAGGAAAGGCGAGAGGAACGCAGGGTCGTTCATCATTCCAAAAGACCCCCAGAGGTCTCATTACTTTTCTGAGGAATCTGTTTTCCCTGCACTGCCTCGACATTCACGCCGAGGATCGACTCACACCACGGTGGCACGTGAGACAGCCCTGTGGGAAAGCCTCGTGGGAAAGCCTCGACGGAAAGCCACAGATCCCTTGATCCACGTGACGATAAACGTGACACTGCTGCTACACCTCGGGAGAAAAGATCACGTGCATGCCCCCACTCGAGACGAGGACTGACTCCCCTGGGGAGACTCCAGAAGTACCCCAAATCCATGTTGACACTGGAGAGGAATCCTCAGATTCCCGCCCCGGATCCACACAAGGTCTTAGGCCCTGGCATCGACGGGAGAGAAATCCCGAGAGGCCCCCTATCAACTTACATGGGGACTGGCCTTTCCTGAGGCCACCAGAGTGGGTCCCTGAGGTCCCCGTCGTAATGCGAGAGCACCTGCCACAACTCGAGAAAATCCAGGAAGTTCTCCCTTCCAGGCGAGATGAGGCCCATTTCCGCTGAAGGGTCTAGAGGCTAATCACACCTAAACTCTGGAACTTCTAAATGGTCTTTCACACCCTTGCTGCAACTCAAGAAGTTCCCCGACATACCCGTCTCCACTCGAGAGTCAGTACGAGGGTCCCGCCCACATCCAGAGGAGCCCGGTTTCCGCCTCGTAGCTTGAGATGAGGGATCATTTCCATGCTTCGTCGGAAAGAATTCCCGGCTTTCCAGTCGCATCTCAAGAGGAGGCGCTCTCAAAAGGAAAGGCGAGAGGAATGCAGGGTCGTTCCATCATTTAAAAGTCCCCCAGAGGTTTCAATCCTTTTCAGAGGAACCTGTTTTCCCTGCACTGCCTCGACTTTCACGCCAATGATCGACTCACACCACAGTGGCACGTGGCACAGCCCTGTGGGAAAGCTTCGTGGGAAAGCCTCGATGGAAAGCCACAGATCCCTTGATCCACGTGACAGGAAACATGACACTGCTGCTACAGCTCGGGATGAAAGCGCACGTGCATGCCCCATCTCGAGACGAGGACTGACTCCCCTGGGGTGACTCCAGAAGTACCCAAAGATCCATGTCAGCAGCGGAGAGGAATCCTCAGGGTCTCACCCAGACTCCACACAAGGTCTTAGGCCCTGGCAATGAGGGGAGAGGAATCCCGAAAGGCCCGCTAGCAACGCACAAGGGGACTGGACTTTCCTGATCCCCTAGAGCGGGTCCCAGAGGTCCCCGTCGTAACTCGAGAACACCTGCCACAACTCGAGAAAATCCAGAAGGTTCTCCCCTACTGGCGAGATGAGGCCCATTTCCACTGAAGCGTCTCGAGCCTAAGCACACCTAACCTCTGGAACTTCGAAACGGTCCTTCACACCCTTGCTACAACTCAAGTAGTTCCCCTGCATACCCGTCTCCACTCGAGAGGAAGCACGAGGGTCCCGCCCACATCCAGAGGAGCCCCGTTTACGTCTCCTAGCTCGAAATGAGGGATCCTTTCCCTGCTTTCAACGGGAAAGAATTCCCGGGGTTCCCGTCGCATCTCAAGAGGAGGCGCTCTCAACAAGAAAGGCGAGAGGAACGCAGGGTCGTTCATCATTCCAAAAGTCCCCCAGAGGTCTCATTCCTTTTCTGAGGAACCTGTTTTCCATGCACTGCCTCGACATTCACGCCGAGGATCGACTCACACCACGGTGGCATGTGGGACAGCCCTGTGGGAAAGCTTCGTGGGAAAGAATCGACGGAAAGCCATAGATCCCTTGATCCACGTGACGGGAAACGTGACACTGGTGCTACACCACGGGAGGAAAGAGCACATGCATGCCCCCACTCGAGACGAGGACTGACTCCCCTGGGGAGACTCCAGAAATACGCCAAATCCATGTCGACACTGGAGAGGAATCCTGAGATTCCGGCCCCGACTACACACAAGGTCTTAGGCCCCTGCATCGACGGGAGAGGAATCCCGAGAGGACTCCTATCAACTCACATGGGGACTGGCCTTTAATGAGGCCACCAGAGCGGGTCCCTGAGGTCCCCATCGTAACGCGAGAGCACCTGCCGCAACTCGAGAAAATCCAGGAAGTTCTCCCCTTCAGGCGAGATGAGGCCCATTTCCGCTGAGGCACCTTGAGGCTAATCACACCTAACCTCTGGAACTACTAAAGGGTCCTCCACACCCTTGCTGCAACTCAAGAAGTTCCCCCACATACCCGTCTCCACTGGGGAGGAAACACGAGGGTCCCGCCCACATCCAGAGGAGCCCCGTTTCCACCTCGTAGCTCAATGAGGGATCCTTTCCCTGCTTCGTCGGGAAAGAATTCCCGGGGTTCCCGTCGCATCTCAAGAGGAGGCGCTCTGAAATGGAAAGGCGAGAGGAACTCCAGGGTCGTGCCACCATTCCAAGAGTCCCAAGATGTCTCAGTCCATTCCAGAAGAACCTCATTTCCCTGCACTGGCTCGTCTTTCACGCCGAGGATCGACTCACACCACGGTGGCACTTGGCACAGCACGGTTGGAAAGCCTCGTGGGAAAGCCTCGAGGGAAATCCACAGATCCCTTGGTCCACCTGACAGGAAGCGTGACACTGCTGCTACACCTGGAGGAAAGCGCACGTGCATGCTCCCACTCGAGCCGAGGCCTGACTCCCCTAGGGAGACTCCAGAAGTACCCCAAGGTCCATGTCGGCACTGGAGAGGAATCCTCAGCTTCCGGCCCTGTCTCCACACAAGGTCCTAGGCACCGGCATCGACGGGAGAGGAATCCCGAGAGGCCCCTAGCAACTAGCATGGGGTTGGCCTTTCCTGAAGCCACCAGGGCGTGTCCTTGAGGTCCCCGTCGTAACTCGAGAACACCTGCCGCAACTGGAGAAAATCCAGGAGGTTCTCCCCTCCAGGGGAGATGAGGCCCATTTCCCCTGAGGGGTCTAGAGGCTAATCACACCTAACCTCAGGAATTTCGTAAGGGTCCTTCCCACTCTTTCTGAAACTCAAGAAGTTCCCTGACATAACCGTCTCCCCTCGAGAGGAAGCACGAGGGTTCCACCCACATCCAGAGGAGCCCCGTTTCCGCCTGGTAGCTCGAGATGAGGGATCCTTTCCCTGCTTCATTTGGAAAGAATTCCCGGCGTTCCCATCGCATCTCAAGAGGAGGCGATCTCAACAGGAAAGGCCTGAGGAACTCCAGGGTCGTGTCACCATTCCAAGAGTCCCCCAGATATCTCAGTTCATTCCAGAGGAACCTCTTTTCCCTGCGCTGCCTCGACTTTCACGCTGAGGATCGACTCACCACGGTGGCACGTGGGACAGCCCTGTGGGAAAGCCTCGAGGGAAAGCCACAGATCCCTTGATCCACGTGACGGGAAGCGTGACACTGCTGCTACAGCTCGGGAGGAAAGCGCACGTGCATACCCCCACTCGAGACGAGGCCAGACTCCCCTGGGGAGACTCCAGAAGTACCCCAAGATCCATGTCAGCAGTGGAGAGAAATCCTCAGGTTCCCGCCCCGACTCCATACAAGGTCTTAGGCCCCATCATCAACGGGGGAGGAATCCCAAGAGGCCCCCTAGCAACTCGCATTTGGACTGGCCTTTCCTGAGGCCACCAGAGCGGGTCCCTGAGGTCCCCATCATATCTCTAGAAAACCTGCCGCAACTAGAGAAAATCCTGGAAGTTCTTCCGTCCAGGCGAGATGAGGCACATTTCCGCTGAGGCGTCTCGAGGCTAATCACAACTAACATCTGGAACTTCGAAAGGGTCCTTCACACCCTTGCTGCAACTCAAGAAGTGCCCCGACATACCCGTCTCTACTCGAGAGGAAACACGAAGGTCCCGCCCACATCCAGAGGAGCCCCGTTTCCGCCTCGTGCCTCCAGATGAGGGATCCTTTTCGTGCTTCATCGGGAAAGAATTCTTGGCGATTCCAAAGTATATCAAGAGGAGGCGCTCTCAACAGGAAAGGCGAGAGGAACTCCAGGGTCGTGCCACCATTTCAAGAGTCCCCCAGAGATCTCAGTCTTTTCCAGAGGAACGGGTTTTCACTGCACTGCTTCGAGTTTCACGCTGAGGTTCGACTCACACCAGGGTGGCACGTGGCACAGCCCTGTGGGAAAGCCTCGTGGGAAAGCCTCGACGGAAAGCCACAGATCCCTTGATCCCCGTTTCGGGGAGAGTGACACTGCTGCTGCAGTACGGGAGGAAAGCGTACGTGCATGCCCCCATTCGAGGCGAGGACTGACTCCCCTGGGGAGACTCCAGAAACACCCCAACATCCATGTCAGCACTGAAGAGGAATCCTCAGGTTACGGCCCCGACTCCACACAAGGTCTTAGGTCCCGGCATCGACGAGAAAGGAATTCCGAGAGCCCCCTTGCAACTCACATGGCGACTGGCCTTTCCTGAGGCCACCAGAGCGGGTCCCTCAGGTCCCCGTCGTGATGCGGGAACACCTGCCTCAACTCGAGAAAATCAAGGAGGTTCTCCCCTCCGGGCAAGATGAGGCCCACTTGAGCTGAGTTGTCTCGAGGCTAATCACAGCTAACGTCTGGAACTTCGAAAGGGTCCTTCACACCCTTGCTGCAACTCAAGAAGTGCCCCGACATACCCGTCTCCACTCGAGAGGAAACACGAAGGTCCCGCCCACATCCAGAGGAGCCCCGTTTNCGAGAGCCCCCTTGCAACTCACATGGCGACTGGCCTTTCCTGAGGCCACCAGAGTGGGTCCCTCAGGTCCCCGTCGTGATGCGGGAACACCTGCCTCAACTCGAGAAAATCAAGGAGGTTCTCCCCTCCGGGCAAGATGAGGCCCACTTGAGCTGAGGCGTCTCGAGGCTAATCACAGCTAACGTCTGGAACTTCGAAAGGGTCCTTCACACCCTTGCTGCAACTCAAGAAGTTCCCCGACATACCCGTCTCCACTCGAGAGGAAGCATGAGGGGCCCACCCACATCCAGAGGAGCCCCGTTTCCACCTCGTAGCTCGAGATGAGGGATCCTTTCCCTGCTTCTTCAGGAAAGAATTCCCGGCGTTCCTGTCGCATCTCAAGAGGAGGCACTCTCAACGGGAAAGGCGAGAAGAATTCCAGGGTCGTGCCACCATTCCAAGAGTCCTCCAGCGGTCTCAGTCCATTCAGAGGAACCTCTTTTCCCTGCACTGGTCTTCTTTCACGCCTTGGATCGAGTCACACCTCGGTGGCCCGTGGGACAACCCTGTGGGAAAGCTTCCTGGGAAAGCCTCGAGGGAAAGCCACAGATCCCTTAATCCACGTGACGGGAAGAGTGACACTGCTGCTACAGCTCAGGAGGAAAGCGCACGTGCATGCCCCACTCGAGACGAGGACTGACTCCCCTGGGGAGACTCCAGATGTAACACAAGATCCATGTCAGCACCGGAGAGGAATCCTCAGGTTCCGGCCCCGACTCCATACAAGGTCTTAGGCCCCAGCATCGACTGGAGAGGAATCTGAGAGGCCCCCTAGCAACTCGCATGGGGACTGGCCTTTCCTGAGGCCACCAGAGCGGGTCCCTGAAGTCCCCGTTCTAACTCGAGAACACCTGCCTCAGCTCGAGAAAATCCAGGAAGATCTCCCCTCCATGGGAGAGGAGGCCAATTTCCGCTGATGCGTCTGGATGCTAATCAAACCTAACGTCTGGACTTCGAAACGGTCCTTCACACCCTTGCTGCAACTCAAGAAGTTCCCGGACACACCCGTCTCCGCTTGAGAGGAAGAACGAGTGTCACACCCACATCCAGAGTAGCCCCGTTTCCGCCTCGTAGCTCGAGATGAGGGATCCTTTCCCTGCTTCGCCGGGAAATAATTCCTGGCATTCCCGTCACATCTCAAGAGGAGGCACTCTCAACAGGAAAGGCCAGAGGAATTCCAGGGTCGTGCCACCATTCCAAGACTCCCCCACAGGTATCAGTCCTTTAAAGAGGAACCTGTTTTCCCTGCACTGCCTCGACTTTCACACCGAGGAACGACTCACACCACAGTGGCACGTGGGACAGCCCTGTGGGAGAGCCTCTTGGGAAAGCCTCGAGGGAAACCATAGAACCCTTGATCCACGTGACGGGAAGCGTGACACTGCTGCTACAGCTTGGAAGGAAATCGCACGTGCATGCCTCCACTTGAGACGAGGCCTGACTCCCCTGGGAAGACTCCAGAAGTACCCCAAGATCCATGTCAGCACCAGAGAGGAAACCTCAGTTTCTGGCCCCAACTCCACACAAGGTTTTAGGCCCCAGAATCGACGGGAGAGGAATCTCGAGGGGCCCATAGCAACCTGCATGGGGACTGTCCTTTCCTGAGGCCACCAGAGCGGGTCCCTGAAGTCCACGTTGTAACTCGAGAACACCTTCCAGAACTCGAGAAAATCCAGGAGGTTCTCCCCTCCATGGGTGATGTGGCCCATATGAACTGATGCATCTCGAGGCTAATCTCACCTAACCTCTGGAACTTCGAAAGGGTCCTTCACACCCTTACTGCAACTCAAGAAGTTCCCCAACATACCCGTCTCCACTGGAGAGGAAGCACGAGGGTCCCGCCCACATCCAGAGGAGCCCCGTTTCCGCCTCGTAGCTCCAGATGAGGGATCCTTTCCCTGCTTCGTCGGGAAAGAATTCCCGGCGTTCCAGTCGCATCTCAAGAGGAGGCACTCTCAACAGGAAAGGCGAGAGGAACTGCAGGGTTCGGCCACCATTCAAAGAGTCCCCCAGAGGTCTCAGTACATTCCAGATGAACCTGTTTTCCCTGCTCTGGCTCGTCTTTCACGCCAAAAACGACTCCCACCGCGGTGGCACGTGGGACAGCCCTGTGGGAAAGCTTCGTGGGAAAGCCTCGAGGGAAACCACAGATCCCTTGATCCACGTGACGGGAAGTGTGACACTGCTGCTACAGCTCTGGAGGAGCGCACGTGCATGCCCCAGCTCTAGACGAGGACTGACTCCCCTGGGGAGACTCCAGAAGTACCCCAGGATCCATGTCAGCACCGGAGAGAAATCCTCCGGTTCCGGCCCCGACTACACACAAGGCCTTAGGCCCCGGCATCGAAGGGAGAGGAATCCCGAGAGACCGCCTAGCATCTTGCATGGGGACTGGCCTTTCCTGAGCCCACCAGAGCGGGTCCCTGAGGTCCCCATCGTAACTCGAG
Source organism: Ovibos moschatus (assembly GCA_021462335.1). Taxonomy (NCBI): domain Eukaryota; kingdom Metazoa; phylum Chordata; class Mammalia; order Artiodactyla; family Bovidae; genus Ovibos; species Ovibos moschatus. Next base: position 7,959 of record JAJUWZ010000095.1, on the reverse strand, counting down.
AACACCTTCCACAACTCGAGAAATCCAGGAGGTTCTCCCTCCCAGGCGAGATGAGGCCCATTTCCTCTGAGGTGTCTCGAGGCTAGTCACACCTAAACTCTGCAACTTCGAAAGGGTCCTTCACAACCTTGCTGCAACTCAAAAAGTTCCACGACATACCCGTGTCCACTCGAGTGGAAGCACGAGGTTTCCGCCCACATCCAGAGGAGCCCCGTTTCCGCCTCGTAGCTCGAGAAGAGGAATCCTTTCCCTGCTTCGTCAGGAAAGAATTCCCGGCGTTCCTGTCGCATCTCAAGAGGAGGCGCTCTCAACAGGAAAGGCAAGAGGAACTCAAGGGTCGTGCCACCATTCCAAGTGTCCCCCAGATGTCTCAGTCCATTCCAGAGGAACCTCTTATCCCTGCACTTATCGTCTTTCATGCTGTGGATCGAGTCACACCACGGTGGCGTGTGGGACAGGCCTGTGGGAAACCCTCGTGGGAAAGCCACAGATCCGTTGATCCACGTGACGGGAAGCGTGACACTGCTGCTACAGCTCGGGAGGAAAGTGCACTTGCATGACCCCACTCGAGACGAGGACTGACTCCCCTGGGGAAACTCCAGAAGTACCCCAAGATCCATGTCAGCACAGGAGAGGAATACTCAGGTTCCTGCCCTGACTACACACAAGGTCTTAGGCCCCGGCTTTGACCGGAAAGGAATCCTGAGATACCTCTAGCAACTCCCATGGGGCCTGGCCTTTGCTGAGGCCACCAGAGCGGGTCCATGAGGTCCACGTCATAAATCGAGAACACCTGCCGGAACTCGAGAAAATCCAGGAGGTTCTCCCCTCCATGGGTGATGTGGCCCACATGAATTGAGGCGTATCGAGGCTAATCATACCTAAACTCTGGAACTTCGAAAGGGTCCTTCACACCCTTACTGCAACTGAAGAAGTTCCCCAACATACCCGTCTCCACTCGAGTGGAAGCACAAGGGTCCCGTCCACATCCAGAGGAGCCCCGTTTGCGCCTCGTATCTCGAGATGACGGATTCTTTCCCTGCTTCACCGGGAAAGAATTCCCGGCATTCCCATCACATCTCAAGAGGAGGTGCTCTCAACAGGAAAGGTGAGAGGAACTCCAGGGTCGTGCCACCATTCCAAGAGTCCCCCAGATGTCTCAGTCCATTCCAGAGGAACCTGTTTCCCCTGCACTGCCTCGACTTTCAAGCCGAGGATTGACTCACACGACGGTGGCTCGTGGGACAGCCCTGTGGGAAAGCATCGAGGGAAAACCACAGATCCTTTGATCCACGTGACAGAAAACGTGCCATTGCTGCTACAGCTCGAGAGGAAAGCGCATGTGCATGCCCCCTCTCGAGACGAGGCCTGACTCACCTGGGGAGACTCCAGAATTACCCCAAGTTCGATGTCAGCACCGGAGAGGAATCCTCAAGTTCCGGTCCTGACTCCACACAAGGTTTTAGGCCCTGGCTTCGAAGAGAGAGGAATCCCGAGAGGGCCCCTAGCAACTCGCATGGGGACTGGCCTTTCCTGAGGCCACCAGAGCGGGTCCCTGATGTCCCCGTCGTAACTCGAGAACACCTGCCGCACCTCGAGAATATCCAGGAAGTTCTCCCCTCCAGGCGAGATGAGGTCTATTTGCGCTGAGGCGTCTCGAGGTTAATCACACCTAACCTCTGGAACTTTGATAGGGTCCTACACACCCTTAATGCAACTCAAGAAGTTCCCCGCCATACCCGTCTCCACTCGAGAGGAAGCATGATGGTCCCGCCCACATCCAGAGGAGCCCCGTTTCCCCCTGTAGCTCGAGATCAGGGATCCTTTCCCTGCTTTCAACGGGAAAGAATTCCCGGCGTTCCCGTCGCATCTCAAGAGCAGGCACTCTCAATAGGAAAGGCGAGAGGCACTCCAGGGTTGTGCAACCATTCCAAGAGTCCCCCAGATGTCTCAGTCGATTCCAGAGGAACCTGTTTCCCTACACTGGCTCGTCTTTCAGTCCGAGGATCGACTCACACCACGGTGGCACGTGGGACAGCACTGTGGGAAAGCCTCGTGGGAAAGCCTCGAGGGAAAGCCACAGATCCCTTGATCCGCGCGACGGTAAGCGTGACATTGCTGCTACAGATCGGGAGGAAAGGGCACGTGCATGCACCCACTCGAGACGAGGACTGACTCCTCTGGGGAGACCCCAGAAGTACCCCAAGATCCATGTCAGCACCGGAGAGGAATCTTCAGGTTCTGTCCCTGAATCCACACAAGGTATTAGGCCCCGGCATCAACGGGAGATCAATCCCGAGAGGCCCGCTATCAACTCGCATGAGGACTGGCGTTTCCTGAGGCCACCAGAGCGGGTCCCTGAGGTCCCCGTCGTAACTCGAGAACACCTGCCACAACTTGAGAAAATCCAGGAAGTTCTCCCCTCCAGGCGAGATGAGGCCTATTTCCGCTGAGGCGTCTCGAGACTAATCACACCTAACCTCTGGAACTTCGAAAGGGTCCTTCACACCCTGGCTGCAACTCAAGAAGTTCCCCACCATACCCGCCTACAATCGAGGGGAATCAGGAGGGTCACGCCCACATCCATAGGAGCCCCGTTTCCACCTCGTAGCTCGAGATGAGGGATCCTTTCCCTGCTTCATCAGGAAAGAATTCCCTGTGTTTCTGTCGCATCTCAAGAGGAGGCGCTCTCAACAGGAAAGGCGAGAGGAACTCCAGGGTTGTGCCACCATTCCAAGACTCCCACAGATGTCTCAGTCCATTCCAGAGGAACCTCTTTTCCCTGAACTGGCTAGTCTTTCACGCCGAGGATCGACTCAAACCACGGTGGCACGTGGGACAGCCCTGTGGGAAAGCCTCGTGGGAAAGCCTCGAGGGAAACCACAGATCCCTTGACCCACGTGCCGGGAAGCGTGACACTGCTGCTACAGCTCTGGAGGAGCGCACGTGCATGCCCCCACTCGAGACGAGGCCTGACTCCCCTGGGCAGACTCCAGAAGTACCCCATGATCGATGTCAGCACCGGAGAGGAATCCTCAGGTTCCGGCCCTGACTCCACACAAGGTCTTAGGCCCCAGCATCGACAGAAGAGGAATCCCAAGGGGCCCCCTAGCAACTCGTATGGGGAATGGCCTTTCCTGAGGCGACCAGAGCAGGTCGCTGAGGTCCCCGTTGTAACTCGAGAACACCTACCACACCTCGAGAATATCCAGGAAGTTCTCCCCTCCAGGCGAGATGAGGCCCATTTCCACTGAGGCGTCTCGAGGCTAATAACACCTAACCTTGGAACTTCGGAAGGATCCTTCACACCCTTGCTGCAACTCAAGATGTTCCCCGCCATACCCGCCTCCACTCGAGAGGAAGCAGGAGGGTCCCGCCCACATCCAGAGGAGCCCCGTTTGCGGCTCGTAGCTCGAGGTGAGGGATCCTTTCCCTGCTTCATTGGGAAAGAATTCCTTGCATTCCCGCCGCATCTCAAGAGTAGGCAATCTCAACAGGAAAGGCGCGAGGAACTCCAAGGTCGTGGCACCATTCCAAGAGTCCCGCAGATGTCTCAGTCCATTCCAGAGGAATCTCGTTTCCCTGCACTGGCTCATCTATCACGCACAGGATCGACTCACACCACGGTGGCACGTGGGACAGCCCTGTGGGAAAGCCTGGAGGGAAAACCACAGATCCTTTGATCCACGTGACAGAAAGCGTGACATTGCTGCTACAGCTCGAGAGGAAAGCGCACGTGCATGCCCCCTCTAGAGACGAGGCCTGACTCCCCAGGGGAGACTCCAGAATTACCCCAAGTTCGATGTAAGCACCTTAGAGGAATCCTCAGGTTCCCGCCCTGACTCCACACAAGGTTTTAGGCCCCGGCATCGAAGGGAGATGAATCCTGAGAGGACTCCTTGCAACTCGCATGAGGACTGGCCTTTCCTGAGGCCACCAGAGCGGTTCCCTGAGGTCCCCGTTGTAACTCGAGAACACCTACCGCAACTCGAGAAAATCCAGGAAGTTCTCCCCTCCAGGCGAGATGAGGCCTATTTCCGTTGAGGCGTCTCGAAGCTAATCACACCTAACCTCTGGAACTTTGAAAGGGTCCTACACACCCTTAATGCAACTCAAGAAGTTCCCTGCCATACGCGCCTCCACACGAGAGGAAGCACGAGGGTCCCGCCCACATCCAGGGGAGCCCCGTTTCCGCCTCGTACTCGAGATGAGGGATACTTTCCCTGCTTCATCGGGAATAAATTCCCGGCGTTCCCGTCGCATCTCAAGAGGAGGCGCTTTCAACAGGAAAGGATAGAGGAACTCCAGGATCGTGCCACCATTCCGAGACTCCCCCATATGTCTCAGTCCATTCCAGAAGAACCTCTTTTCCCTGCACTGGCTCATCTTTAAAGCCAAGGATCGAGTCCCATCAAGGTGGCACGTGGGAGAGCCCTGTGGGAAAGCCTCGAGGGAAAGCCTCGAGGGAAACAACAGATTCCTTGCTCCACGCGATGGGAAGCGTGCCACTGCTGCTACAGCTCGGGAGAAAATCGCATGTGCATGCCCCCACTCGAAACGAGGACTGACTCCCCTGGGGAGACTCCAGAAGTACCCCAAGATCGATGTCAGCAATGGAGAGGAATCATCAGGCTCCAGCCCCGACTCCACACAACGTCTAAGGCCCCGGGATCGATTGGATAGGAATCCCGAGAGGCCCACTAGCAACTCGCATGGGGACTGGCTTTTACTGAGGCCACCAGAGCGGGTCCCTGAGGTCCCCGTTGAAACTCGAGAACACCTGCCGCAACTCGAAAAAATCCAGGAGGTTCTCCCCTCCAGGCGAGATGAGGCCCATTTGCACTGAGTTGTCTCGAGGCTAATCACATCTATCCTCTGGAAAGTCGAAACGGACCTTCACACCCTCGCTGCAATGAAGAAGTTCCCCGACATACCCGTCTCCATTCGAGAGGAAGCACGACGGTCCCGCCCACAACCAGAGGAGCCCCGATTCCGCCTCGTAGCTCGAGATGAGGGATCCTTTCCCTGCTTCGTCGGAAAAGAATTCCCGGCATTCCCGTCGCATCTCAAGAGGAGGCGCTCTCAACAGGAAAGGCCAAAGGAACTCCAGGGTCGAGTCACCATTCCGAGAGTCCTCCAGATGTATGAGTCCACTGCAGAGGAACCTGTTTTCCCTGCACTGGCTCGTCTTTCACTCCGAGGATCGACTCACACCACGGTGGCACGTGGGAAAGCCCTGTGGGAAAGCCTGGAGAGAAAACCACAGATCCCCTGATCCACGCGATGGGAAGAGTGACTCTGCTGCTACAGCTAGAGAGGAAAGAGCACGTGCATGGCCCCTCTCGAGACAAGGACTGACTCCCTTGGGGAGACTCCAGAAGTACCCCAAGATCCATGTCAGCACCAGAGAGGAATCTACAGGTTCCGGCCCTGACTCCACACAAGGACTTAGGCCCCGGCCTCGACGGGAGAGGAATCCCAAGCGGGCCCTAGCAACTCGCATGGGGAATGGCCTTTCCTGAGGCCACCATAGCCAGTCCATGAGCTCCCCGTTGTAACTCGAGAAACCTGCCGCAACTGGAGAAAATCCAGGAAGTTCTCCCCTCCATGCGAGATGAGGCCTATTTCCGCTGAGGCGTCTCGAGGATAATCACACCTAACATCTGGAACCTAGAAAAGGTCCTTCACACCCTTCCTGCAAATCAAGAAGTTCACCGACATACCCACCTCCATTCGAGAGGAAGCACGAGGGTCCCGCCCACATCCAGAGGAGCCCCGTTTCCGCCTCATACCTCAAGATGAGGGATCGTTTCCCTGCTTCGACGGGAAAGAATTCCCGGCGTTCCTGTCGCAACTCAAGAGGAGGCACTCTCAACAGGAAAGGCGAGAGGAACTCCAGGGTCGTGCCACCATGCCAAGAGTCCCCCAGAAGCATGAGTCCACTGCAGAGGAAACTTTTTCCCTTCACTGGCTCGTCTTTCACGCCAAGGATCGACTCACACCACGGTGGCACGTGGGACAGCCCTGTGGGAAATCCTCATGGTATAGAGTTGAGGGAAAACCACAGATCCCATGATCCACGCGTCGGCAAGCGTGAAAGTCCTGCTATAGCTTGGGAGGAAAGGGCACGTGCATGTCCCCACTCCAGACGAGGACTGACTCCCCTGGGGAGACTCCAGAAGTACCCCAAGATCCATGTCAGCACTGGACATGATTCCTCAGGTTACAGCTCTGACTCCACACAAGGTCTTAGGCCCCGGCATCGACGGGAGAGGAATCCCGAGAGGGCCCCAAGCAACTGGCATGGGGACTGGCATTTCCTGAGGCCACCAGAGACGGACCCTGAGGTCCCCATTGTATCTCGAGAACACCTGCCGCAACTCGAGAAAATACAGGAAGTTCTCCCCTCCAGACGAAATGAGGCCCATTTCCGCTGAGGCCTCTCGAGGCTAATCACACCTAACCTCTGGAACTTTGAAAGGGTACTGCACACCCTTGCTGCAACTCAAGAAGTTCCCCACCATACCTGTCTCCATTCGAGAGGAAGCACGATGGTCCCGCCCACATCCAGAGGAGCCCCGTTTCTGCCTCGTAGCTCGAGATGAGAAATCCTTTCCCTGCTTTTATGGGAAAGAATTCCCGGGTTTCCCGTCGCATCTCAAGAGGAGATGCTCTCAACAGGAAAAGGCAGAGGAACCTCAGGGTCGTGCCACCATACCAAGAGTCCCCCAGACGTCTCAGTCCATTCCAGAGGAATCTCTTAACCCTGCACTGGCTCGTCTTTGACGCAAAGGATCGACTCAAACCTCAGTGGCACGTGGGACAGCCCTGTGGGAAAGCCTCGTGGGAAAGCCTCGAGGAAAGCCACAGATCCCTTCATCCACGCGATGGGAAGCGTGACAATGCTGCTATAGATCGGGAGGAAAGGGCACGTGCATGCCCCCATTCGAGACAAGGACTGACTCCCCTGGGGAGACTCCAAAAGTTCCCCAAGCTCCATGTCAGCACTGGAGAGGAATCCTCAGGTTCCAGCCCAGACTCCACACAGTGTCTTAGGCCCTAAGAGGAATCCGGAGAGGCCCCCTAGCAACTCGCATGTGGACTGGGCTTTCCTGAGGCCACCAGAGCCAGTCCCTGAGGTTCCCGTCGTAACTTGAGAACACCTGCCAAAACTCGAGAAAATCCAGGAAGTTCTACCCTCCAGGCGAGATGAGGCCCATTTCCGCTGAGGCGTCTCCAGGCTAATCAAATCTAAACTCTGGAACTTCGAAACGGTCCTTCACACCATTGCTGCAATTGAAGAAGTTCCCCGACATACCCGTCTCCACTCCAGAGGAAGCACGAGGATCCCGCCCACATCCAGAGGAGCCCTGATTCCGCCTCGTAGCTCGAGATGAGAAATCCTTTCCCTGCTTCGTCGGGAAAGAATTCCTGGCATTCCCATCGCATCTCAAGAGGAGGCGCTCTCAACAGGAAAGGCGAGAGACACTCCAGGGTCGTTCCACCATTACAAGACTCCCCCAGATGTCTCAGTCCATTCCAGAGGAACCTGTTTTCCCTGCACTGGCTCGTCTTTCACGCCGAGGATCGACTGACACCACGGTGGCACGTGGGACAGCCCTGTGGGAAAACCTCGTGGGAAAGCCTCGAGGAAAGCCACAGATCCCTTGATCCACGCAACGGGGAGTGTGACACTGCTGCTTCAGCGCGGGAGGAAAGTGCACGTGCATGCCTCCACTCGAGACGAGGAATGACTCCCCTGGGGAGACTCCAGAAATACCCCAAGATCGATATCAGCAACGGAGAGTAATCCTCATGTTCCGTCCCCGGCTCCACACAAGTTTTAAGACCCCGGGATCGACGGGAAAGGAATTCACAGAGGCCCCCTAGCAACTCGTATGATGACTGGCTGTTCCTGAGGCCACCAGAGCGGGTCCCTGAGGTCCCCGTCGTAACTCG